>ONZH01018293.1:0-36239 GCA_900303285.1 Rhinella marina | reverse complement strand
TCCCTACTCCAGCAGCTATCCCTGAATACAGCAGCCGTTCTCTGTAAAGTGTATATTGTAGTAAAGCTATCACTGTACTGCACTATAGTAGCCCTGATAAGGGCTTTTAATCACGCTCCTGCCTGTCCAACAGCTAAAACCTGTCTCTCCCTTCTCCAGCCTCTGTCCCTGACTAAGTTCACGCAGCATATGCGTACGAGCAGGAAGAGCTGAGTTTTTAATATTCGAGGTCACATGGTTTTTCCAGCCAATCCATGTAGACGCCGTTTTCGCGCTGCCAGCTTGCTCCGCGGGCCTGTCATACCCCCCCTGCATGGTGATTGGTGGAAAAAGAGCGCCAGGGAAGGTGGGAGGGGAAACGAATTCTAAGTGCGCCATCGCCGTTATACTCGATTGAAATCGAGTATGCTGAATAGCGTAGTATTCGATCGAATACCAGCTCGATCGAACACTACTCGCTCATCTCTAATACTTAACAAAAAAGTGTGAAATAACTGAAAATATGTCTTATATTCTAGGTTCTTCAAAGTAGCCACCTTTTGCTTTGATTACTGCTTTGCACACTCTTGGCATTCTGTTGATGAGCTTCAAGAGGTAGTCACCTGAAATGGTTTTCACTTCACAGGTGTGCCCTGTCAGGTTTAATAAGTGGGATTTCTTGCCTTATAAATGGGGTTGGGACCATGAGTTGTGTTGGGCAGAAGTCAGGTGGATACACAGCTGATAGTCCTACTGAATAGACTGTTAGAATTTGTATTATGGCAAGAAAAAAGCTGCTAAGTAAAAAAAAACGAGTGGCCATCATTACTTTAAGAAATGAAGGTCAGTCAGTCCGAAAAATTGGGAAAACTTTGAAAGTGTCCCCAAGTGCAGTCGCTAAAGCCATCAAGCGCACAAAGAAACTGGCTCACATGAGGACCGCCCCGGGAAAGGAAGACCAAGAGTCACCTCTGCTGTGGAGGATAAGTTCATCCGAGTCACCAGCCTCAGAAATCGCAGGTTAACAGCAGCTCAGATTAGAGACCAGGTCAATGCCACACAGAGTTCTAGCAGCAGACCCATCTCTACAACAACTGTTAAGAGGAGGCTGTGGGCAGCAGGCCTTCATTGTAAAATAGCTGCTAGGAAACCACTGCTAAGGACAGGCAACAAGCAGAAGAGACTTGTTTGGGCTAAAGAACACAAGGAATGGACATTAGACCAGTGGAAATCTGTGCTTTGGTCTGATGACTCCAAATTTGAGATCTTTGGTTCCAACCACTGTGTCTTTGTGCGACGCAGAAAAGGTGAATGGATGGACTCTACATGCCTGGTTCCCACCGTGAAGCATGGAGGAGGATGTGTAATGGTGTGGGGGTGCTTTGCTGGTGACACTGTTGGGGATTTATTTAAAATTGAAGGCATACTGAACCAGCATGGCTACCACAGCATCTTGCAGCGGCATGCTATTCAATCCGGTTTGCGTTTAGTTTGACCATCATTTATTTATCAACAGGACAATGACCCCAAAAACACCTCCAGGCTGTGTAAGGGCTATTTGACCAAGAAGGAGAGTGATGGGGTGCTATGCCAGATGACCTGGCCTCCACAGTCACCAGACCTGAACCCAATCGAGATGGTTTGGGGTGAGTTGGACCGCAGAGTGAAGGCAAAAGGGCCAACAAGTGCTAAGCATCTCTGGGAACTCCTTCAAGACTGTTAGAATACCAGTTCAGGTGACTACCTCTTGAAGCTCATCAAGAGAATGCGAAGAGTGTGCAAAGCAGTAATCAAAGCAAAAGGTGGCTACTTTGAAGAACCTAGAATATATGACATATTTTCAGTTGTTTCACACTTTTTTGTTAAGACCTTACACAATGAGGCCTTTGTCAAAATTCCAGAGGAGTTTGCACCCAGATTACTACTTCTAACTGTGCTGCTGCGATTTTTGTTGTTCCTGTTCACCCATGTGGATATGCAACATTTCTTCTCAACCTTAGAGCCTTATAGTTAGTGCTTGAGAAAGACACGAAGGTTGAGCCAAAATGTCGTGTATCTACATGGGTGAATAAATAGTTTTGCATTTTCATTGATTTTTTAGTACTGCCTTTTTGCTAATATATATATATATATATATATATATATATATATATCTAACAAGGCTAGAATCAGCCCTGTTCCTAACATGGATCCAGAGATTTCCATTCATTGCTCTGCTAGATTTCTATCAAGCTGACAGCTCAAGGGGAGTGACTTTTCTGCTGCAGCTTAGGGGGCGTGTCCATGCTGTCCCTATCACAGCTCAAAAGACAGTTGAAGGATGAAAATGAGCATGTCCGGCCATCTCAGTGAGAAGGACAAAGAAATAAGAAGAAAAAAAAACAGCCGGTGGCGCTATACAGATACATTTTATTGAACAACTCAGTGACTATGCTAAATTTTTAATTACATGCAACTACAAAAGTAAAGGAAGCAAGAAATGATAGAAAGCATTTAAATCACTAAAAGAGGAAGCACTGAAAAACAATAAGAAAAAAATATAATATGTAAAAGACAAATAAAAGCAGCCAAACTAGAGATGAGAGATTAATCACCAAAGAGAGTAAAACCAACCCTAAAATGTTCTTCAATTATATAAATAGTAAAAAGTATAAACCTGAAGGTGTTGGCCCCTTACAGAGTGATAAGGGAGAAGTTGCAGAGAGCGATGAGGAGAAAGCTATTCAATATTTTTTCTCCAATGTATTCACTGAGGAAAATTAACTTTCAGATGAAATGCAGAATATAAAAGTAAATTCCCTATTAAAAGTGGCCTGTCTGACCAAGGAAGAAGTACAGCGGCATCTTAAAAAGATTAAAATAGACAAATCGCTCCGTATCCTAAGAGAATTAAGTAATGTCACAGCCAGACACTTATTTCTTATATTTCAGGACTCTGTACTGACAGGGATTGTTCCTCATGATTGTCGCATAGCAAATGTGGTGTCAATATTCAAAAAGGGGTCTAAGTAAGCCGGTAAGCCTAATTTCTGCCATGGGTAAACTGTTTGAAGGTTTTCTAAGTGACGCCATCTTGGAGTACCTCAACGAAAATACGCAAATAACTCCATATCAGCATGGCTTCATGAGGGATCGGTTGTGTCAAACTAATTTAATCAGTTTCTATGAGGAGGTAAGTTCTAGACTTCAAGTCAATGTATGTCATATATCTTGACTTCTCCAAAGATAGAAAAGGGTGGTTATTAGTAGTACACACTCAGATTGGGTCACCGTCACCATTGTGTAAATCACTTAATAAATGATCCCCATAATGCATAACTCAAATCCCACAAAACGCATTAAACAGTTCCACCATCACCAGTGAAGTTACCTGCAACTCTTTTACTACTGCAAACACCAAGAAAAGTAGTATTGACCCCTTTACCACCTCAGACCACCAGCGATGTTAATGTTAAACCTCCAGTACCCAAGAGCTCATTAAGCCTTAAAGGGACACTATCGCGAAGAAAAAAAATTTGATTTGTTTTACAACATAACAAAAGCAGGTTTTAACATAATGTATTTTTCAAATTGTGTAAATGTTTTTTTTTAATTCAGTTTTATTGCCTTACATGGGGGCTGCCATGTTGGAAGTAAAGTGTGACAGTCTGGGTTTACAACACAATGGCACCTCACTTACGGCAGGCATGTACATAGGTTTCCTCAGTCGCTGCCGACCCTATAGAGAATGAATGGAAGACGTGAGCCCGCCCCTGTGATGACACCAGTAACACACAGCCAGGTCCTCCCTCCTTGCTGCTGGGGGAAGCCCACTGTGCCTGCTCCTCACTCCTGCAGCAGCGTCCTTGTCTTCATTAGGCTGCCTGTTCTAAATTCTATGGCAGCTCACCCCAGCAGTGCAGACAATTTTTGCTGAGTGTACTGCTGGGGTGAGCGGCCCAGGACTCAGAAACAGAGTAGATGGAGGTTCTTGGGGCTGTAGGACCTTAGTGATGTAATCGGCCATGTGACCAGTGGGGGAGGAGCCTGAGGAGCAGAGATCTGTGTTTTTGTAACGAAGCCATTGTCTCATCTTATCTTGCTGAAGCAGTGATGTCACCGCTGAAGGTGTGAATTGGTGATGTCATTGGTACCACCCACTTTTTTGCAGCATGCCTACTTACAGGTTGCTCAAAGCCTCATTTGGCCAGCAGAGCTCCCCCTGGTGACCAAAGATGGTAAATATGGTAAAATCTAATATTTATTTATAATATTTCACACATTGGAATTTTTATTTATTTATTTATTTATTTATTATTTCTTACAAATCTATAATAGATTTTTTTAGCATAAATAAAATATAGAACAGGTTTTTGTGATAGATTCCCTTTAAACCAACCTACTGTAGGTCACAAGGACTATTATCATTATTTCCTATGCTGCTACATCATTCAGTGTTAACCCTTTAGCCACATGAGAACATAAAGAACATTTAGCATTAACTTGGTTCTTTCCTAAAAGACTGATGGATCCCCAATGACTGAAAAAGGTATTACGGACAAAATGTTGCCTGTGGAAGGGATCCAGAAGTTCTTATATTGGGACCAATTGCTCCAACCCATTGTCTTGCAGCTAACTTAAATACGCTATGTATACTGATGACATTTAATTAGTAACATTGTCAAAGTAATTAGCCTACATTTACTTTACTGCAGTGCAAATATAAATCGCTGGCATTCATTTAATGAGAGTGATATTTGCATTTTATATAAATCCAATTAGCTTTACTGAACACTTTGTCCCTTTTGATGTGGAAATTGTTATATTTTTTTTTTTAATAAAACAAATGTTTGCGTTTTCTCTATGATAATCTCACTTAATGGATTATTATGGTACCTACATGCACTGCATAAAAAAATGTTTGGGGGCAATTTCTGTGATCCAATTTTTTCTCCTGTCTAAAATTTCAGATCTCTAACAGAACTGACAAAAATGGATGCAAAATGAGCACAACTGATGCTCAAAGTATAGAAGCCTATTTTTTCCCTGTCCTTCTAACGGATCAGAGGAATAGAAAACAAAACACTGGCATCAACCTGGCCTTAGTTGCAAAGTTAAAGGGGTTGGGCACTTTCTGGTTACTATTGACCAATGTGTTTGTTAGATGATTATATTACACTTACTAATATAGTCTTTGTTGAAATTCTGCACCATTTTCTATATTTCATAAGCCATGCCCCCTGTTTACCAAGTCTTTTGTTCTGTCTGCACAAGGGTCCTGTCCATAAAATGGCTGCTGATGGAGGATCATGTGACCAGGCAAATTACTCATATGATGTCTTCTCTGTTCGAATACACTGCACACAGCACCAGTCATCTGCATTTGTTCTGTTGGAAGTTTAGTGCAGTTGCAGTGTCTTTGAATGGAGGAGACATCACATGGAGGTGATTTGCCGGGTCATATGACCCTCCATGAGCAGCCATCTTATGGACAGGACCTCTGTGTGGAAAGAAAAAAATGTGATAAACAAAGGGGCATACTTTATGAAATATAGAAAATGGTCCAGAATTTCAACAAAGGTCATATTTGTAAGTGCCATGTAGTCATCTTACCTACACTTTAATAAATACTATGGGTATCACTACGAATATCAATATGTAGGTGCTTCTAATACACAAAATATGTTCCCAAGCCAGTGGCATACCATGAAGAATGGATTTTGCTATGGGGCCTATGAGGTTGGGAGGCCAGGGCGACCTGACTGGTTGCCTCTTAGGGAGATGGCAGTTTATGACGGAGCAGTCCCCACCATTCAGCTTTATAGGCCTCAGGGTCTAGAGTTATTTACTGCACGAGACTCAGAGAGGGAGAGCATGTCATTGCTACCACCTGCACTGGGATGCAGGAGAGCATTATATTTAGTACACAGGGGGGTATTCTATATACTACACAAAGGAGCATACTACAGAAAGGAGCATTCTATATACTAGTGAGGGAGCCATTATAAATAATACAGAGGGGGGCCATTCCACAGACGGAGGCATTCTATATAATACAGAGGGGGCCAATCCACAAAGGCGGCATTCCATATACGGTACTAGTGAGGGGACCATTATATATAATACAGAGGGAGCCATTCCACAGAGGGGGGCATTCCATATACGTACTAGTGAGGGAGCCATTATATATAATATAGTGTCCATTATACATTGGGAGTGGTGGAAGAGAGCATTATACAGATTCCTAGCACTATAGAGGGCATTATAATACAGGTAGCATTATACATATGGGTACTACAGGAAGCATTATAATATAGAGGGCACTGCAGTGGGGCTTTATAAATACTGGGGCTACTTCAAGGGGCAATATAAATATTGGGTCACTATAGGAGGCAGGACCCTATGGGAGCTTTATTATTACAGTGGGCTGTAAATGTGTGCCTTATAGAGGTGCCTTGTTACTGCTGGGGGCACTATGGCTTTATTTCTACTAGATGCCCTTTGGGCTCATTAGCATTGGGGGTACTTTGGGGCATTATTTTTCTGCATAATATGGAGAGCATTACCGTATTACTGTATTAATGTAGAGGGCACCATTACTATTGGGAGCACTAATACTATGGGGGGGGACTATCTGTATTGTACTGTCATACAGTATAGTATTGGGGAGCATAGCGGGCACACTATTGGAGGTAGCAGCAGGATGACAATGTTGGGACACCGGGAGGAGGCGGATGATGAAAAGTGAGAAATGTCAAAGTGTCTCAAACTCTACAAAGACAAGACAGAGCTGAAATGATTTGTCATGGCAGTCTGTCCAGAGTGGAAAAGATGAGGAAAGAGAATGTCTACATCAGAGGAGACATCACTGGATGTTAGTGGTATGTGGATGTATTCTCCTGTATGTGTTATAGCATATGTGATGTTCATCCATAGGTGTCTTTAGCAGTAGGGCTGGGGGGAGGGGTTGGATTGAGAATTTGTAAAGAAGGGGGTCGCCATTCAATTTTCACTTCAGGCAACAGAAATTCTAGAATCAGCCCTGACATTGTTAAAAAATATCCTTGCACTAATAGTAATGACAGTTAAAACAGCAAGAACCATTAAAAATTGTACTTTATATTTGTGCAGGATTGGGGGCACAATACTGAGTCTTGCTATGGGGCCCCATAGTTTCTATGTACGCCCCTGTTCCCAGTATAATCAAGGACAATCCAGAAAAAAAAGGGTGCCCACCCATGGTGTGGCCTGGTCACAGGACCTCCTAATTGCTGGGCTTCATCTGCGCTTGGCACTTCAAACTATGTTAAGTACTGTTGCAGCCAAGGAAATACAGGTACAGCCCAGCAATTAGTTGCACCATGTACAGACACCCATACAGAACAATACAGAAATTAGTTCCAACCATGTCCAAATTAAAATAAATTCACATACTCCTCTCACTTAGAATATGAAATATTTCCTACCACTGCATGATGATTAAGTATTTCATTTAATACTCCATTCAAGAGCATACGTTACAGATATCAAGCTAATAATTATGCATTGTTTTCATGGTAAGTGTATAATTCAGTGCTTCAACCAAGTTGAGAATGGGAGCATTTGATGAAAAGATGGAAATTCTAGTCATACCTGATTATAAGCAACAATTCAAATTTCAATTATTTTAGATTGTTTAAATGGACAAAGTGTGCTAAAATTCAAAACTGTACTTTGCTTGATTTTATACTGCACATAGTGCGTACTGGAGATGATAGGCGCATAATTAAAATCTCCTATGAAGTGGGCTTCAATTGTTGTAGAGAACAATTCATAGTGGATTTCCCAGGACACAGATTCCGAGCACTCACCATATGTTTATTTGCTGATTCAGTAGATGCCCTGGAGAATATTAATGGACGATCATGCTTATTAATAGAGCACACATAACATTCACAGTTACAACTGTTCCATTTCCCAGTTATATGTGGGTTATTAAAATGAAATGCTCTATTTGCAAAGTAAAGATATTTAATGTAATGTACCAATGTTATAATGTGGATGTTAGTATATCGTATGTACATACATTCTGTACCATTTGATTGTATTTCATATAGCAAGCTCTATGCCTCAATCATTTCAATCTAATCTAAAGATTTTTATGCTACAAGTCATATTACATCAATATACAGTAGTTAACTGGATATAGAACTTATCTATACTCTGGATAGGTCATCAGTATCTGATTGTTGGGGGTCCGACACCTGGGACCCCAGGCCAATGAACAGTTTGAGAAGGCAGCAGCGCTTGCAGTAGCGCTGCAGCCTTCTTACAGCTTGGCCTAAGCCAGGGATGCTCAACCTGCGGCCCTCCAGCTGTTGTAAAACTACAACTCCCACCATGCCCTGATCAGATGCTGATATCCTATCCAGAGGATAGGTCATTGGTTAAAATAATCTCGGAAAAGACCTTTAACAGCAACATTCAGTAACCAGAAAGCCATTGAACGTGTTTCCATACAGAAGCTATGTCCGAGCTATGAGGAGCATGTGATGGCTGTAATCTACACCTGACAGTACTCTGCAGTGTCTGGAATTGTAGATGACTCTAATTCTGCCGATTTAACTCCTTAGATGCTCTCAAAAGTTGTTGTGGCACCTTAATTGCTGTACATAGGGAGGTAGAAAGCCCCGTAAGCTGACTGGCATCTGAACGACATTATCGTAAGATGCTGATGAGTTACAAATTGTAGCTAGAGACCTAACCTAGGCCTCCCACACCTCTCAGGTCTGTAAGATAGGGCCTAATAGGCTGTATGTGAATGTAACACTCATAGATGTAATACATTGCAATACTGGAGCATAAAAAAACATTTCCGGAACTCGGGTTTGGTTCCAAGGTACCACTTGTATGGTGGTTAATGTTTTTTACAGTAAAAAGTGAATTTATGAAGTTATTACCCAAAGTCTCGAGAGACTTCGCAAAGTAATAACTTTGGTTCATCAAAGCCAATACATTCTAATACTCCCGCTCCGTACAGTATTAGAACAAAATTTTATGTGAATCGACTTCGGATGTTTCATCCGAAGTCGATTCGCTCATCCCTACTGGTGGTTTAATGGTCCCAAACCTAAAGTTTAGCATTTTTTCGGCCTATTTACTCTCTTTGTTCAAATTCATGTGGCCTTTTTGTTTAACCAAGAATGCTTACAAATCAGGAAGAATTCAAATTCTACTCTTCTATATGACACTTATTTATTAAGATATAAAAGTTATTTAATTAAGTCTATGTTTTTTTGCCTTGTAAGCATTGATCAATTGGTCATGAAGTTTAAGCAATTATTCCAACAGAATGGACATTTAAGTTCTCCACAAACATTTTATATTGAAAAAGTGATAGAAGTGAAAGAATATGGGCTTGTATCCAATTAGTATGCTGAGCTGGCATACATAATGACAAATTGTCAACATCAGATGTGCAAATTCGATGCATTCGCTTGATATGACAGTAATGTAATAATGATATAGTACATTTTGGGGACATTAAGGCTTCTCCTCTTACACAGTAGACCGCTGGGCAAACTTTCTAGGATTAGAAGATTATCTAATGTGCATGTGGAGAAGATTGCTGCATGTAAATGTATATAAATGTAGAGGCCCAAGAGTGTCATTTATTAAAACTGGAGTTTTATACGCTGGACTTAATAACCCCTATATGTGGCAGGGGATCCGCTGAAGTTATGAACAAGCGCAGGCCTCTCCATAACTTCAGCACATTCAGCGCCAGTGTAAATGTAAGACAGCTTCCAAGCTGACTTACATTTAGACCATTTTCTATGCCTAAAAAAGACGTAGAAAATGATGAAAGAGACGGGTCTGCCAGCCCGTCCCCTTCCAAGCCAAGCCCACTTTTTGTAGAACTGGCGTGAGCAGGGAAAAGGTGCAGATTGTGGCAATCTGCATCTGAAATATGCCTAATATAGGCGTATTTCAGGAAAATAAATAACCTCCCCCCCCCAAGAGAGCTTATTCCATCCCTGGTTACAAGAATCAAAGAATCAGAATTAAACAGGATCTAGTTCTACAGAATAAGCTGAGTAGGATACGTTTTGGGAATGATCTGACACTGGATCACCGGAGACATGGAGATTTAAGACACTGACTAAAAGATAAACTGTCCGTAGCAACCAATCACAACATAGCTTTCATTTCGTATAGTGTTCTTGAAAAATGAAAGCTGTGCGATGATTGGTTTCTATGGGCAACAAAGGAGCAGTATCATGTTAAAACCCAGTCCTTAATCCAAATCATTTTAATGGTACCATGAACAAATGTCAATGTGTTTAATGAGTCTGCAACATAGTCATACAAATATGACATTTTCATCTGTGCATGCTGTTGAGGGATGACCACTGCATGCAGCATCTTCAGTTGATGTCTGGCCCCGCTTGAAATCTGCAACCCATTTTTTCACCATTGTATAAGAAGGAGCATTGTCCTCTAATGTCTCCAGCATGTTCTTGTGAATTTTCTGTGGTGTCAGTCCTTTTTCCAGAAGGTATTGAATGACTGCTCGTTTTGCGGTAGACATTGTGCGACAGGTGCTACATTTGAGCACAAAATAAGACCCAATTCAGCCAAAATAGTAAATGTGCCCCAAAGAGTTTGCCATAAAAGAAAAAAAAAAAACTTCAAGAACAATTCTTGAAACATGGGCACAGACTTTAGTCTGAACAGCATACATGAATGTGTCGCTAACAAATATTCAGATTTCCATCTGGTTGATTACTAACAATCATAGTTAACAGATATAACTAATGAATGTAAACATCACTAATAGCTTTGTCCTAAAACACAAACGGTCATTATTGGTGCAGATACATTGTACCCACCTTTGTTGCAAATAAAATAATTATTTTATGTAATACATTAGCGGCAAGGAGTAGATAACTTCCTTAACAAATCAGCACCGCTTTTCCCTAATTATGGCTTCCCTTTAAGTGCATCTTAGCCTACCTTGTGGTATAATATGCTTTTTGTTAAAGCTGAACACAAGATGAAAGAAGGTTGTCTGATGATCTGCTGAACGGTTCTCCTAATAGTCCTTATTTAGAACAATCCAATTCACTGGAAACCCCTTTCACTAATTTGTGTAAATAGCATGGCAATTTTCTTCTGAGACTACATCAAAGGCAAGAAATTGGAGCTCTTCAATTTTATGTCCATAGTATGATGGAAGGGGACTTCAGAGATAGTTTAACCATTTCTTTACCATTGTATCTTTTATCATACAGAGCTTGTGTTCGATATAACGGTATATGAGGATGTGAGGATGTCATTATTTTGTGGTTTAAAAGGATGGAGCAGGTTGTTATGCACTCAATACAAGCATCAATAAGCCAGGTCCAGTGCCTTCATGCCCTCATGTTGCTTAGGTAGGTCAACGAATATATGAAAATTCTGGATCACGTTTGATTTTATACAAAGTACTGGTGTACTGGCTGCGGTGGATTCCGTGTAGGCTGGTTGCCAGAGGCAACACCCAGGACTGGAGCTCTGTTTCTGCAGGCTCTCCGCCCTGTTCTGTTGTGTAGGGATTAATGGTCTGGGTCTAGGCGTGGCCAGTGCTCATCATATACCTGTGAGTATGGGTTTGGTTTGAGTCAGTCTCCAGCTTTGCTGGGTGCAGGAGCTTTGCACCTTTTCCTGGGTGATTTCACCTGTCCCGTGGTGTGGCCACCTACTGCATCATTGAGATCTCTTAAGTTCACCTGATCTACCTGCCCTGCCCTGTTGTGTGTCTTGTATGTTTGCAGCTGTGACTAGGACTGCTATGTTGCGGTGTTCATATAGGGTCTGCCTGTTATTTGGAAAAACAATTCACGGAAAATGGTGCACTACAGCGGAAAATGCAGTTGACAATATATGGCTAAACCCTCACTCTGATGTTAAAATGAGACTTTCGCCAGTATATCCTTATATCAAAGACATACCGGAGCCCGAGCACCGCGTCAAGGTATCTCAGTTGGCACGGGACCTAACGCTATCCCTACTATGGTATAGGTAATGACAGATAGGTGCATGAGGTCCGAGACACAGCGACTAGCTCCCAGTTACCTCCAGCGTGAAATCACACATACGGTGGGAGGGGGGGGGGCGGAGGCTGTATTTCCCACATTACCCTGACGTCATGTGACCCAGGCTGCACAGGTGCACCTGAATGTTACCCATTAGTATAATCAAGGCACATTCAACCTGGAGTTGCACCTATCTGTCATTACCTATACCATAGTAGGGATAGCGTTAGGTCCCGTGCCAACTGAGATACCTTGACGCGGTGCTCGGGCTCCAGTATGTCTTTGATATAAGGATATACTGGCGAAAGTCTCATTTTAACATCAGAGTGAGGGTTTAGCCATATATTGTCAACTGCATTTTCCGCTGTAGTGCACCATTTTCCGTGAATTGTTTTTCTATGTAGATTGTCACATCCGCACATTTGTCTACCCTGTGTAGGATGTTTTTGTGGTACATGTGGTCCGCTGCAGGCATCCTCCATTGTATGCATTTTTTGCTGGGGATTACGTTCCGCAGCGGGCCACATGTGCGGGATTTGCTCCCCCGGTTATATATGCGCTACAGCATCGGGGGTTTTTGAGCATGTTCTGCCATTTGAGACCACTTTTTTTTCCGTGAGTTTGTCTGCCTGTTATTTGCCTTCGGTAAGAGGGCTCCTGGGTTCCCAGGAGGGGGAAATGCGATTCTGTGTGCAGTTTCTGGTGTACTGGTTCCTGGGTGTGTTGTGTGTACTTGGTCATGTTTTGTGTCTGGGTTCCAGTCTTCGTTTGTGTAGACTGCTGTTGTTACTAGTAGTATCTGCAGGTAAGTGACCAAGTGCACCGGGACCATCCTGGAGGTGCAAACAGTGAGCCTTGGCTAAGTCCATCCCTACCATCTGGGGCTCTGTGAAGAATGGGGTTCACTGTGTTTCTGCCCTCTGGGTTTGGCCCCAAGTCAAACCGATGCATTTGGTTTACTGGTATTTTGTGCCACTGATCTTTACCTACTTATCCAGTTCCTGCTCACTGTTATGTCTAGTCTCTGCTTGCTGTATGCTCGTGCATTCTGCCTGAGATTTATCCTAGAGGTGGGTTGTCCCCCACTAGGACATGACACCAACATCTAAGTACATTTTTCATCTATGAGTATCCAGATTCATTGAAAAATCTATACATTATGTCCTAATGTGACATCAATGAGGCTGAAGCTAAACACCAGTCCCCAGCCCCTCAAGTAAAAGTCAATTCAGATTTACAGCATCAAAGACATTTTTTCCCTTAAAAGCAGGTCACCCAAAAAACTGTGTAGAGCCATATGAACAAAGTCAATAGTTATTCCCTTTCATCTGTGACTCCAGAGCATGTGAGGCCTTTTACCTATGTTCCAGTCAGGGTTAAACTACTTTCCGATCACCAAAACACGTCCACCATAATTCCACACAAGTAATAATTGTTTGTTGCCACCACTAGAGATTTGCTTAAGAACAATTAAATCTACGAATGCACCAGAGAGATTTAAAAACCGTAGACAATCTAACATAGCGTTATCCAGCTAACAGAGGGTGAAGTTGTTTAAATTAACAGTAAGCTGTCAAAAACACAGTCTACCTTAGAGGATTTTAGGAGAATCGAACAGGCATTACACAATAACTAATGGATTGTAAACACAAAAGAGATAAAATACTTCCTTAAACATCATGCACAATTTAATTTTATTCTGTCATAATTTAATAATGTTATTTCTATACAGGAGTCATGTGAACAGCTCCACTAATCTGTTCATTATAATGGCGCCCCTGGTGTTGAATCTGTATGGTAATGTGCACAAACACTTACAGCGCATTTCCATCATTCAGCAGCCACCAGCCATATCTACTGGTCTATGATGTGACAATTACAGGGAAAATACAGATGGCAGGAACATAGTGGTGCACAGCAAGAAGCATAATAATCTGCAAAGCTGGCTGAAGGCTTGTGCGTCTCTATTCCTATTCCCGTGCCTGCGCATTGCTATACGCCGGTCAGCGGCTCAATGCTCAGGCTCCCGGGCACAAGCTCACATCCAGGGGATAGAGGCTTCGGGCGTATGCACGAGCCTTCAGACAGCTTTGCAGAACGACTGGCTGTCCATCAGAGGTGAAGGGGCAGGGAAAGGGGGTGCGGTAATCCTGACTTGAAGCAAGGAGGCCGCTGCCCCCTTGACTTCAAACTCTGCAGTGACATAGCACGTTCAGAGGATTAAAGTTTTTTTTTCAAGATTTTTGCACAGCTGACAGGAGGAAGAAAAGGATCTTTAAAAACCTACTGCTGGATACTTTAAGGTAATGCTGGCAGCTTGGGAGGTGTTTGTTAGGTGACAGGTTCCCTTTAATGCTGGTGGAGATGCCTGCATGAGGGGCTTGGACACACTAACGATACAGGGACCTACAGGGTAATGACGCTACTGTGCTCTAATATGTAGATGGTGTAGAAAAAGTATAATGGAGTGAGCAACCTAAAAAGGATGGCCCCCTGCTAAAACCTCCTAGATGTTCCTGGGTAATGCATCCAGAGATGTAAGGGATATGCTCAGACCTTTCAACTACCAACATCCCAACAAATAGGCTAAAATAAATCGGCCAAGATAGGTAGGTCCATAATCTAGTCTATCCCTGATACTAGAAAGATAAAAACTGGACAATCTATTTAATTATAGATGTCCATGTGTCTTTCAATAATTACAGTTGGTTCATCGGGGTACAAATGACAAATCCATACCAAAAGGTTGAACTTAAAGTATGAAACAATGGCTACCTCTAACCTTGGTTGCCTTTTACTTATAGCACAATGTCCATTATGTTTATGTGTTGAGTTTTAAAATATTGTTGTTGATGCCACCTCCTTTGTCAAAAGTATTTAGTGATATATTTATTTAAATATTCTAATGCAAGTTTGTGAATTGATTTTCTTCAGCAGTTTTACACATAATGTGGAAATTAGAGTGGTTTTATGATGTGGAAACTCACCCCATGAGAACTGAAATTAGATTACAAAGTCAATAGGTCTATCAGCAGCTCTTAGACATTAATGTGCGATGATCGCTGAGTCGAGGTTGGTGTTATGCTTCTGAATGCTTATCAGTCTCTGCTGTCAATCTTTAAACTTACCATGCATCAGTTTTATTATCTACTTTTAACCTTTCTCTCGGTACAAGAAAATCTTAGAGAAGTAATATTATTTCTTGATGTTTTGAAATACCACTCACCAACTGCAGCTCATAAAAAATACTTTCTTTAGCATGTTGGCGAAAGCTTGAGCTAAATTCATTTTCTCTTAAATTTTTTTACAATATTTATATTCTATTTTTATCAATATGTGCACTTTTGCAACCAGTATTTTAATTATTTGATTTATCTAAAAATAAAAAACAGGGCAATCTTGTAAATAATCTTGTTTTTGAGTTAACTACTCAAATGTAAGCCCATGTGTCTTCATGACTCTTATATCTAAGGATATTTTTCTATCAGACTGTGCATATATTTGCTGTAAAAATGGATGCCATGTTACAGAGGCAATGTATTGTTCCCTAGCTTTTCTGTGTGTGTGTGTGTGTGTGTGTGTGTGTGTGGCTTATCAGTTTTACACTTACTGTACTTTAAAGAGGTTGTAGTCCACAGAGAAGCACAGCACTTGCTAGCTCAGCAGTGCGCGCCGGCACGGGAAGGAAAACTTTTCCAATACAATGTGAACAAAATCCCAGCTGGCACTCTTTGCTGCAATTATTACACTTTTATTGTCATAAATGGATGCGTTTCGGCCAGTCCAGCCTTCCTCAGCATGTTTGTTCACACTTTAAAGAGGTTGACCACTTTGCAATGAGTTTGTTATTCACTGTATTATTGACACTGCTCCTGATGTGTTCAGTAGCTTCCATCCATATTCTGATTATTCTTTTCTTTTACTCCTCACTGTTGATTCTTTAAACAGTACCTGTGGTTTGTTTTTATAGCTGTGGCCCCCACATGTGACATCCCTAAAAGTGGTTTTGTAGCCTCCCCTGTCCAGCCTGCATTGCCTGCTCCTGTGCTTTCTTCTACTGTGCAGAAGAGTGAAAGCCCTCAACTGTCCAGTGCGTTCTCAACTTCTCTGCCTCCAGTGTCCCATCCTATATACGTAGCTGCCAAGTGAAGCGAGCATGCATACAGTGAAAGCCCTAGTTCATCCTCAGGTACAGAATCCAAGTTGGGACAGAACTGGAAGAATGAGGGCTTTCATACTTGTTGAGTCTGTGCACTAGAAGAAAGGATGGGAGGGGACTGTGCTGGCTGGAAAGGGGAGGCTACTAAAACATTTTAGGGGATCTCACATGTAGGAGTAATAGGTGCAAAAACACACCACAGGCACCGTTTACAGGAGCAGAGGTGAGTAGCAAAAGAGCACAATAATCAGAATATGGATTAAGGTTGCTGCTGAAGGAGCAGTGACTATATACAGTGAGTAACAGAAAAACAAGGCCAACCAATTTATCTAAAGATCAAATCCATCAAAGTTATATTATTGCATAGTAACAACTTTTATGTGAATATTTTTTTAAAGAAAATATTGATTGCTTTTATGGATATATGTTTTTTTCAAGTCACTCAATGTATACTACTTTCTGCCCAGAGCCTTTACCTTCCCCTCCATCTGGACTTTCAGCTCAGCAAAGTCTGACTAAATGCTCTTTTTCAGAACATCAGTCAGACCAGGGAAAAGTGAGGGGTGGTGACTCAATTAGAGCACCACACCACCCTTCTATTATTCCAGCAGAGCTTCTAACAATATATGAATCAATACACTGCTTCTCTGTCTTCCAACTGCTATTCTAAAGGGGATTACCTTGAAGATGGGCTCTTACCTATGCAACCAAGTCATAATTTGAGATTACTTCGGTGTTACATTGAGAACTTTTCTCTCTGAAATCTGTCTCTCTCCATTAGGTGGATGTTATGAAATGGAATCCTTTGACCATTAGGGGACATCATAAATAACAGCAATGTGTCACGGAAGACCGGCGGCGCGCTCCCCGCTTGCAGCGCCGCCGGACTTCCGCTATCTCGGAGCGAGGACGCGACATGCGTCCTCGTCTCCATGGTGACGAGAGGCGGGGAGCGTCGGGCGCGCTTCCGGATGCTGCGTGCCCGGCGTCCCCGCCCCCCTAGACACGAGCAGTGGGCGGTACTGAGCGCTGGCCCGGCAAGCCAGCGCTCAGAGGATATATATATATATATTATAAGTTGCCTTTTGTATTGGGTCATGTGGCGCTGGCCACGCCACATGGCCAAATTTGTGCATATTTGAGCGCTGGTCACGTTTGGCCAGCGCTCATTATGCAAATGAGGTCATGTGACGCTGGCCCCGTCACATGACCCATTGGAGGGCTATTTAAAGCAGTCCAGTTGCCCTCTCAAATCGCCTGTTATTAGTTACCCTTTTGATCAGTGCTCGTGCGACCTTTGTGCTTGGACCGTTACTTGGATTTGGACTTTTGGATTTTGGACTTTGACCTCTCTCTTGTTTCACCCCTGGTATTTACGTGACCTCCTGTGTTTGACCCGGCTTGCTGACTATTCTTCCATTGTGTTTGTCCTGTCTGTGTTGTGTCCGTCCCTGTGTTCCCTTTCCCTCCTGCGCACTTATCCAGTGTAGGGACCGCCTTCGTGGTTGTCCGCGGCTACCTAGGGCCGACTGAGGCAAGTAGGCAGGGAAAGAAGGAGGGGTTCAGCGCAGGGCTCACCACCCTTGTCTTCCCCTCGTGACAGAATCACAGGCCACAAAAAATTTATGGAGCAGTTGCGGGCTCTCACGGACCAGGTTCAAGGGATGGCCCAAGCGATCCAGGATCTGGCCGAGAGGCTCCAGCATCAGGAGCAGCTCCAATCCGTACCCATAGTGGCTCCCTCTACATCCAACCCCATCGTGGAGCCTCATGTTAAGCTGCCGGATCGATTTACGGGGAACCGGAAGACCTTCCGTTCCTTTAAGGAAAGTGTGAAATTATATTTCCGCTTACGCCCCCACTCCTCGGGTTCCGAGCAGCAGCGGGTGGGAATAATAATTTCCTTGCTGCAGGGTGATCCGCAGGAGTGGGTCTTTTCGTTACCCCCTGACTCCCCTAGTCTGCTCACTGTGGACGCTTTTTTTCTGGCCTTAGGCCTGTTATATGAGGAACCCGACTTGGCTGCAGTTGCTGAGTCTCAGCTCAGGGACATTCGGCAGGGTAACCGTCCAGTAGAGGATTATTGCGCAGAGTTTAGGAAGTGGTGTGTCTCTTCTGGATGGAATGACCCAGCCTTAAGAAGTCAATTCCGGGTGGGGTTGTCTGACCAACTGAAAGACCTCCTGGTATGTTATCCCACTCCTGATTCCTTAGAGGCGACCATGACCTTAGCCATTAAGCTAGACCGACGGGTGAGAGAGAGACTGAGGGAACGTTCTAGCATCCCTCAGGTTGCCGTTTTGCCTGAAAATCCTCTTCCAAGTCCATCTCCTACCAGAGTTCCTGAGGAGCCCATGCAGTTAGGTGGAACCATAAGGGACCAGACGCTCCAGCAGTGTCCCAAACTTCCGCCCTCTAGGAGATCTCCAGCGGGACGTAAGGTAACTCCAGCGGTGGTAAGAAGGAAAGTTTTGCTACCTATCTCTGTTACCTATGATCAAATTAAGGGGGTTGGTCAAGCATTTGTTGATTCAGGTTCTGCCGTTAATTTTATTAATTTTGATTTTGTACAATCTGTGGGTATTCCGCTAGTTCCTTTAAGGGAGGTAATTCAAATCATTGCTTTAGATTCCACACCATTAAATAATGGGAGAGTGGAGTTTTGTACCCCCGAGCTTTTCTTAACGGTGGGAATTTCCCATACTGAGACTTGCTCCTTCCTTGTCCTAAGGGACTTACCCACTGACCTCGTTTTAGGTCTGCCGTGGTTACAGGACCACAACCCTGTGATCAACTGGCCTGTAGGTGAATTAGTGAAATGGGGAGGTGATTGTTCCAAATGTTGCAAATCAGTATTGCAGTTTGGAGGTACCACTGAGTCTCTTACCCTGCCCGGATATATCAGAGATTTTCAGGATGTATTCTCCATGTCCGAGACTGAGTTCCTTCCTCCTCACCGGCAATATGATTGTGCCATTGATATTATTGAGGGTTCTAAGTATCCTAAGGGCCGTATTTACAATCTCTCCACTCCTGAGCGTCAATCCATGAGGGATTATCTTAAGGAGAGTCTGGCCAAGGGTCACATCCGGCCTTCAGTTTCCCCCATGGGGGCCGGATTTTTCTTTGTTGGTAAGAAGGATGGAGGATTGAGGCCCTGTATTGATTACAGGGAACTTAACAAGATCACGGTCAAAAACAGGTACCCGCTGCCCCTTATCCCTGACTTACTGAACCAGATTCAAGGCGCCTGCTGGTTCTCTAAGCTGGATTTGAAGGGAGCTTATAACCTGATTAGAATCAGGGAGGGGGATGAATGGAAGACGGCCTTCAATACCCCTGAGGGGCATTATGAGTATTTAGTAAAGCCCTTTGGGCTAAGCAATGCACCCGCGGTGTTCCAGAATTTTGTTAATGACATTTTTAGACCTTTTATTGGGAGATTCATGATTGTCTACATTGACGACATCCTTATTTTTTCGGCAGATTGGAAATCTCACGTTTCTCATACCAGGCAGGTGTTAGAGGTGTTACGTGAGAATAAACTATTTGTCAAAGGGGAGAAGTGTATCTTTGGCGTTCAGGAGGTGGCCTTTTTAGGATACATTTTGACCCCTTTTTCTTGCAAAATGGATCCAGCTAAGGTGCAGGCCATCCTTGATTGGGTGCGACCCTCCTCCCTTAAGGCGCTCCAACGATTTTTAGGATTTGCGAACTTCTATCGCAAATTTATTAAAAACTTTTCGTTGGTGATCAAACCAGTTACAGATTTAACTCGCAAGGGAGCGGATCTAGTTAATTGGCCCCCTGCAGCTATTGAAGCCTTTGAGAAGCTAAAACTGTGTTTTACTAATGCCCCTGTGTTAATCCAGCCTGATCAGAATGAGCCCTTTATAGTTGAGGTGGATGCATCTGAGGATGGGGTAGGGGCAGTACTGTCCCAGGGGTTCTCCACCTTAACCAATCTTAAGCCATGTGCCTTTTTCTCCCGCAAGTTCTCGTCTGCTGAAAGGAACTATGATATCGGTAATAGGGAGTTGTTGGCCATTAAATGGGCATTTGAGGAGTGGCGTCACTTCCTGGAGGGGGCATTACATCGCACTGTGGTCCTCACGGATCATAAGAATCTTATGTTTTTAGAGTCTGCTAAACGTTTGAATCCTAGACAAGCGAGGTGGGCTCTGTTTTTTACTCGTTTTGATTTTTGTGTCACTTTTAGACCAGGAAGCAAGAACATTAAGGCTGACGCCTTATCCCGGAGCTTTCAGGCGTATCAGCCTCCTGACGTTCCTCCTGAGCCCATCCTGCCGGCTGACATCATCGTGGCCGCTACCTCGTCTGACCTAGCATCCGAAATTTCAGCAGGACAGCATCTCGCTCCCACTGGTACCCCCAATGACAAATTGTTTGTGCCGGCTCATTTGCGTTTGCGACTACTGGGTGAGTGCCATAACTCTGTATTATGTGGACATCCTGGTATCAATGCCACCAGGGAGTTAGTCTCTAGGCAGTATTGGTGGCCATCGATTTCCAGGGATGTTCAGGCTTTCGTAACTGCGTGCAACACTTGTGCCAGGTCTAAGAATCCCAAGACACGGCCTATGGGTGAGTTACGTCCATTACCCATACCTAGCAGACCATGGTCGCATTTGTCCATGGACTTCATCACGGATTTACCTTGCTCTGAGGGTAAAACTGTGATTTTGGTTGTGGTTGACAGATTTAGCAAGATGTGTCATTTTATTCCGTTGTGTAAGTTACCTTCTGCTAAGGTCCTGGCGTCTGTATTTTTGGACCACATAATTAAATTGCATGGTATTCCAGAGAGTATTGTATCGGACAGGGGGGTGCAGTTTGTGTCTAAATTCTGGAGAGCTTTCTGTAAGAGGATTGAAATATCTTTGTCCTTTTCGTCGGCCTTTCATCCGGAGACCAATGGTCAGACTGAGCGTCTTAATCAA
Organism: Rhinella marina; assembly: GCA_900303285.1. Lineage (NCBI taxonomy): Eukaryota > Metazoa > Chordata > Amphibia > Anura > Bufonidae > Rhinella > Rhinella marina. The sequence goes on along the minus strand of ONZH01018293.1, from coordinate 15,105 downwards.
TCTGTTGAGCAGTATCTCAGATGTTATGTGACAGATAACCAGCTTGTGTGGGCCAGATACCTGTCTCTGGCCGAATTTGCTATTAATAACCGAGTGAATTCTTCCTCTGGGGTTTCACCTTTCTTCTGTAATATGGGCTTTCATCCGCGCTTTGGTTCCTTTTCCTCATCTTCTTCGGTTGTTCCAGAGGTCAATGTTTTTTCTCAAGAACTGTGCACAGTTTGGGCACAGGTTCAGTTGAACCTGGAAAGGGCCCAAGGTATCCAAAAAACAAAGGCTGATAAGAGACGTTCTAAGGGTGTGAATTTCAAGGTGGGGGACATGGTATGGTTGTTGACAAGAAATCTACGCATGAAGGTACCATCTTATAAGTTTGCGCCTCGCTTCATTGGTCCTTACAGGATCACCAAGGTGATCAATCCGGTATCGTTTGAATTATGTTTACCCGACTCCCTTCGCGTTCTTAATGTTTTTCATATGTCCTTGCTGAAACGTTATGTTGCTCCCGTTGGTCCAGAGGAACAGTCCTCGCCTCTGGTCGAGGTGGAGGGTCAAGTGGAGCACGAGATTGCTAGAATCATTGATGTGAGGAAGGTTCGGAATTCCTTTCAGTACCTGGTACACTGGAAGGGGTTCGGGCCGGAGGACAGGTCTTGGGTGCCCTTAACCAGGATGCATGCAGATTCACTCATCCGGAAATTCCATCTGCAGCATCCTGATAAACCTGCTCCCGCTGGTAAGGGTCCGGTGGCCCCTCGTGAAGGGGGGGGTACTGTCACGGAAGAGCGGCGGCGCGCTCCCCGCTTGCAGCGCCGCCGGACTTCCGCTATCTCGGAGCGAGGACGCGACTTGCGTCCTCGTCTCCATGGTGACGAGAGGCGGGGATGCTTCCGGATGCTGCGTGCCCGGCGTCCCCGCCCCCCTAGACACGAGCAGTGGGCGGTACTGAGCGCTGGCCCGGCAAGCCAGCGCTCAGAGGATATATATATATATTATAAATTGCCTTTTGTATTGGGTCATGTGGCGCTGGCCACGCCACATGGCCAAATTTGTGCATATTTGAGCGCTGGTCACGTTTGGCCAGCGCTCATTATGCAAATGAGGTCATGTGACGCTGGCCCCGTCACATGACCCATTGGAGGGCTATTTAAAGCAGTCCAGTTGCCCTCTCAAATCGCCTGTGATTAGTTACCCCTTTGATCAGTGCTCGTGCGACCTTTGTGCTTGGACCGTTACTTGGATTTGGACTTTTGGATTTTGGACTTTGACCTCTCTCTTGTTTCACCCCTGGTATTTACGTGACCTCCTGTGTTTGACCCGGCTTGCTGACTATTCTTCCATTGTGTTTGTCCTGTCTGTGTTGTGTCCGTCCCTGTGTTCCCTTTCCCTCCTGCGCACTTATCCAGTGTAGGGACCGCCTTCGTGGTTGTCCGCGGCTACCTAGGGCCGACTGAGGCAAGTAGGCAGGGAAAGAAGGAGGGGTTCAGGGCAGGGCTCACCACCCTTGTCTTCCCCTCGTGACACAATGTCTAAACACAAGGATATTTTTAAGAATAATTTCAATTAAAAATAGATATGATTTCTGTAACAGAGGAACTGATATTTAATTGTGGGACCAAGATCGTATCATGGATTCTGGTCCAAGGTCTGAATTAATTTTGGAGTCTAATCCTGGTTTAGATTAATTTGGGGGTCTGGTCTGAGGTCTATATTTAATTTGGGATCTCAGCTATATGAATTTATTTTGGCTTTAGTCTGTATAATATACAGTAAAGGGAAAGTATAGGAGAAAGGTTTATCAGTGAGGGCAACATACTGTATGGGCAACTGAAACTTTCAGTAAGAAAGCCAAAAGGTATGTACTTGTTGAGGCAGAGGAGAAATGGTCCAGCAGGGAGGTGCTCACTAGTTCACTAACGGAAATAGGCCATATGTGTATCAGCATTGGTGGCTGACTGTGATGCTGCACAGTGTGCATCTGCTAGAGAGTGCAGTCTTAGACTGTACCACATCAGAGCAGCCAGTAGCCAGTTGACCATGAAGGGCAGGAGGCAACATCGTTCTGGAAGCTGTATTTCATAGACGTTGTGTTTTTTTTTTATTTTACCACAACTATACCAGATCAATGTAAATGTTAGAATGAGTGCAGACTTGTCAGGAAATACTCTGGGGGGAGGGGTATTTTAAAGTGTTCTGTACACCGCAGCATTTAATAGCTCCTATGAGGGACAATCGCTTAACAATTTAGCATTTTCTTCTAAATCAATTTTTTTTAACAATTGGTAAAATAAATTAAAAGGGTTAAGTAATAAGAATCCTCTGTATAGAACTTTGCCAATTTTATATATAAAAAGTAAGATCGATTTTCACAATTATTTGACTTTATGGTCAGAGTACAAAAAAATATGAAAAGTTTATTTTTCCTTGTATATTTTTTAGTCAATTGAAAACTTCAAGTTGAAGCATAGAGTGTATTTAACACTAACACGGTTTAAACACTTAAATGAAGCAAGCTTGGCATGATGAAAATGGACAGCTTTGCTAGGTTTAGTTGTTTCACAATGAGACCGGGGATGAGATGCTGATTCTTGTAGAAATGAAAAAGTAAATTAACTCAGAGGCAAATATTCAAGGACAAAAATGAAAAAAGTTAAGTCCTGAAATGTATAATATAGTTTCAAGTCAACCTGAATTTGCAGTAAAAGTTAAAATTAATACATTAAAATATTTTACATAAAAAATGAATGCGAATGAAGTGTATCTCCTGAATACAGTTGCATTCTGTGGTTTAGTGTCATTCATGGACCAGAGCTATCTGAGATGCATGTGCCATAGACAGAGAGGAGGGTTTTAACTAGCATAGAAGTTATTGTATGTACATCCTGTTATCATACACCTCCTTCTCTCACTACTCATAGCAGTTCAATATGTTTCTAAGATATTTAGCATAAAAGCTGAGTTTTCAGTGCGTATAACAATGAATACAGTATAACATGTTCTTATACAGTCACTAAAATGCAATTAATGTGCAGAGGAACATTCATGAGTGGTAGAAAAATGTATTCTCTGGCAGCCCACAGTTTAATAATAGAAGTACCTAATAAATTGCATTTGTGTGCTGCCTTTTTTTTTGCATTCTTTTGTACATGTTCATTGGATGGGCTTTTCAATTCCCTAAGGAGGCTGGCTGCCAGTTAAACCAATAGATGGATAATTTATTATTATATGCACTTAATAAAGTCAATGGTACATATATGTACCAGAGAGGCAACACATATGGCTGATATTGGTGAGAGAAAACAGTCCCAATTTGTCACATCCTCTTTGCTACTGGAAGGTGTCAGGCTGGGTACTACAGAAAATGATTCTGAGAGCCCATCCTACAGTTATACGGAACATGTGCATGTCAGCATGACATTTTATTATAAGCTTTATTTCTATCACTGTATGAACATGACATATATCATAAATAGATTATTTGTAAGCTAAAACATGAGATAAGAGCCCTTAGTGTCAAGAGGCTGGCTGGGACTGTGCTTACCAGGAGATCCTCCTGGAGACCAGTCTGACACTTCCTGTAGAGCCACCTGTCTACAGATTAAGAAAATTCTTTGTAAAGAATTGACCCAAAGCTCATCTCATAGAAAGAGAGGGAATGGGGAAACAAACACCAAACTGTTTTGTACTAGGTGGCTAAATCCAGCACTATACAGGCAGCCTGGTTAGATATTTCCCTTGAGGCCTCCTCAACCATGAAGAAAGTTGCTTTCTATTCTCAAATACAGAATGAATGCATACATCTATTAGACTAGAAACCCATTAATGGTAGCTATATTCATAGTAATTAGTAGTGTTGATCGAACATGTTCGGCCGAATACACTATTCGGCCGAACATGGCGGTGCTCGGAACCACGCGGTATTTGGACGAATACCTCATGTGCTCGAGCGCCATGCTTGAGTCACCTCCCCGCATGCTAATTAGCCAATTAGCGTGCGGAGAGGGATGGCATTCAGTGTAATGCCAGTAGCCATCTTAGCTACTGGCATTACACTGATTGGCTGGCCGGGTCACATGTCACCGGGTGCTATAAAGCACCCGGTGACATGTGACCTGGCCAGTGTTAGACAGGGAGAGCTGCTGCATGCAGGGACAGACAGTGTAGGGAGAGAATCACGCTAGGCAGGGATAGAAATCGCTAACCAAAGACCCAAAAGCCCTTTTAAGGGCTATTATATCTGTCACAAACCTTTTTCTTTTTTTATTTTGAGGACTTTAAAGGTGGTGAAAATAGCGCTAGGTGGCCTGTCATTAACGCCACATGTGCTGCTGCTGCGTGCTGTAGGATACTCTCTGTATACTATATACCTGACATACTTTGCTATAATTTCTGCTGTTAAGCCCGCAGTACTTCTTTTGCGTCTTGCTGTATAACATTTGCCCAAGGAGGAACTTGTGTAGGGATAGAATTTCTGTAGGCAGGGTTAGTATCATTGTTCAAAAGACACAAAAGTCCATTGTTAAATCCTTCTGCATTTTTTATTTTTTTTTGGTGGCAAAAAGAACCCAAGTGTGCCCTGTCAGTAACACTAGGTGCACAGCGTATTAGAACCGTTCAAAAGTCTATGTAGCTGACAACTCTTGTTACTTTTAATATTGATAATTTAGGCCGCAGTTCCTCATTTGTGTCTGGAGTTTAATTTGCCCAAGGAGGGAATTAAACTATAGGGATAGGATTTGGATAGGTAGAAAGATTGTTTCTGTTCCAAAAAGACCAAAGTCCACTGTGAAATATATCTGCTTTTTTTTTTTTGGGGTGGCAAAAAAAAACCCAAGTGGGCCCTGTCAGTAACGCTAGGTGCATATTGTATTACAACCGTTCAAACGTCTATGTAGCTGAAATCCGTTGTTACATTTAATACCGATAATTTAGGCCACAGTTCCTCATTCGCGGCTGCTCTATAACGTTTGCGCATTCAGAATATTGGACATTCGTTTAAATTTTTCTGATCATACAGTTAATAAAAATCTGCAGTGCTGTAGTTGTGACCAAGTTGCATATATACTATACAATATACGCAAGGCGAGCACTAAGGGACGGGGAAGAGGGTGTGCTGCTGATGGTGAACGCAGAGGCCATGGCTCAGGGAGCGGTGAAACTGTGCCTGCTGGCAGAGCCCAAGAAACAAAGTTATCCAAAACTCCTAGCTTCATGTCACAGTTTGCAGGGCGGCGCAAGACACAACTCTTGTCGCCACACCAGTGCGAGCAGGTAGTCGGTTGGATTTCAGCTGATAATGCTTCCAGTCAGTTCAGCACCACCCCCTCTTCCACAAAGTCCAGTCTCAGTAGCCAAGAGTCTGGGCAACCGCATCCTCACCCTGATCCTCCTTCCTCCCACCATGCAGAGTCTGGGCAAAGAAGAGATCCCACATTGGGATATTCCGAGGAGCTTTTTTCATCACCGTCCCTTGGCTTGGGCCTCTCGCCAAGGCCGCTTGAAGTGGGACATGAGGAGATATTGCACCCTAATTCCCAAACTCATGAGCATCCACAGTCTGAAGAAGATGACAGTGGGGAACGACAAGTATTTTCTCCCAAGGTGGATGATGATGAGACACAGTTGCCAATAAGTCAAGGGCAATTAGTGTCTCAAGAAGTTGTGGATGAGGATGAGATGCAGTTAAGTCGGGTTCTTGTTAGTTCACCATGTCAGGAGGAGGAGCAGAGTGAGGATGTGGAAGAGGAGGTGGTGGACGATGAAATAGCTGACCCAACTTGGGAAGGTGGCAAGCCGAGCGAGGACAGCAGTACAGAGGGGGAGGGATCCGCAGCACCGCAACAGGCTGGAAGAGGCAGTGGGGTGGCAAAAGGGAGAAGGCAGGCCACGCCAACCAGGCCCGCAAGCTCCCTTGCCAAGGGTTAGGTGTTCCGCAGTCTGGCATTTTTTTGAGGAAAGTGCTGACGATAAACGGTTTGTAATTTGTAACCTGTGTCGTACCAAGATGAGCAGGGGCGTAAACACCAGCAACCTGACGACCACCATCATTATCCGCCACAGGATGTTATCTGGCTCCAACCTATATCTAGACATCATTATACACTTTTCTTTTGTTCATTTTCCTTGCTATTTTGACACTTGGTTGATTGCTCGGCTGATAGTAATTTTCAGTCTATCACCCACCTATTGACATATACTTTGTCAAATTGGTGTCTATTTATAAATACAGTTGGTGCCGTCGAGCACCTAGTTTGTTGAATTTTTGGATTTTAATTGATCTGATTAAAAAGTATATTTTATCCTATTTGTGGAAAAGAGTGTACACTGTTTATTATGATCCGCCACATGGCAGCAAAGCACCCTAAGAGGTGGGCCGAACGCGTGGGTCCACAATCTGTGTCTGCAGATCACACCACTGCCTCCTCTTCCCCTCTGTTACCTGCTGTCCAAGACACAGGCCCAGATGCCTCCCGCCCTGCACCTTCACAGAAACTATCAGCCAGCACGTCCACTTCAATGTCCCAGTGCAGCGTTCAAATGTCTTTACCCCAGGCATTTGAACGCAAGTGCAAATACCCTGCCACCCACCCACAGGCCATAGCTCTAAATGCGCAAATTTCCAAGTTGCTGGCCCTGAAAATGTTGCGCTTCTGGCCAGGGATGCTACATTTCCCTGATGGCCAGGGGCGGACTGGGAATTTAAAGTGGCCCTGGAAAAAATACTAAAAGTGGCCCTGTTTTGTAGTCTGGTCCAAATTGGTGGAAGGCAGGACCAGCAATACCATTTTTTGGCACATTCCCAAAAACTTCAACTGGCCGACCGTGAGGAGGGCTCAGGTGGCCCTCTGGGCATCGGCCCACCGGGATATTTCCCTGTAAGGTCTATTGCCAATCCGCCCCTGCTGACGGCACACTGGGTGAGCGTTGTGGAGGCTAGGAGCGAGTCGTACCCTGGGATGGCACAGGTGCTATCCACGCCGAGGATTGCGGGCACTACTTCCATACGGATTTCCACTGCCACCTACAGTAGCGGCTGCAACCCCTCCGTCTCTTCCTCCACCTCCTCCTCCACTTCTTCCCATGCAGAATTTCCATCTTGCAGCACCAGTCAGACTTCTGTCAGTAGTTGGAAGCAGTGTAGCACAGCAGTCGGTAAGCAGCAACAGGTCGTGCTGAAGCTTATTTGCCTGGGTGACAAACAGCACACCGCCACAGAGCTGTGGCATGGCATAAGGGAACAGGCTAAGCTTTGGCTCTCGCCAGTCAACCTATAGCCAGGCATGGTTATATCCGATAATGGCCACAACTTGGTAGCGGCTTTGGAGCTGGCCAACCTCCCACACATACCATGCCTGGCCCATGTATTCAACTTAGTGGTTCAGCGGTTTCTGAAAACCCACCCCAATTTGCCTCAGCTACTGGTGAAGATGCATCGCCTGTGTGCCCATTTCCGCAAGTCACCAATAGCTTCAGCCGGACTGACAACACTGCAGCAGCGCTTGCGGTTGCCGGCTCACCGACTGCTGTGCAACTTCAGCACGCGATGGAATTCCACCTTCCACATGTTGGGCAGGCTTTGTGAGCAGCAGAGAGCAGTAGTAGAATACCAGCTGCAACACGGTCGGCGCCTTTCTAGTCAGCTTCCGCTCTTCACAAGTGACGAGTGGGCATTGATGTCTGACCTCTGTGAGGTGTTACGCAACTTTGATGAATCTACACAGATGGTGTCTACTAAAAAGCTCGCTGCTCACAATAAAGGCCAATGCTCTGCGTGTGGAAGAGGTGGAAATGGGGGTGATAGCCAGACCACCCTTGATTCATCTTCTCACCGCCAATTGGAGGAGGAGGAAGAGGAGGAGGAGACAGTTGCCACCGCTACACAGGGTAGCCATACCACGTTTACACCATCTCTTCGACATGGATGGGCTAAAGAGGAGGAAGAGGACGAGGAGGATATTGAGAGTCATGCTCCTGGTGTGGAGAGCAAAGCCTTGTCTGTTGGGACTCTGGCACACATGGCTGACTTCATGCTATGCTGCCTTTCCCGTGACCCTCGCGTTATACGCATATTAGGCAACACCGATTACTGGTTGTTCACCCTTCTTGACCCCCGCTACAAAGGGAACTTCCCATCTCTCATTCCTGTGGTGGAGAGGACAAGTAAAATGTTGCAATACCAGAAGGCCCTTGTCGAAGAATTGCTCCACAAATTTCCATCTGACAATGCCTGCGGCAGAGTAGGTAGTTCCTTGGCCACCCGAGGGGGGGAGACGAGGGAAACACACAGCAGTTCCAACAAAGGCAGGGCAACACTCTCCAAGGCATGGGACAGTTTTATGACACCCCGCCAGCACCCTCACCCTGATGAGGCGCCTAGTGTGACAAGGAGGGAAAAGTTTTGGGAGATGATAAAGGAGTACGTAGCTGACCATGTCAACGTCCTCAGCGATCCCTCTGTGCCGTATACTTATTGGGTGTCTAAGCTGGACACGTGGCACGAACTGGCGCCTTGGAGGTGCTGGCCAGCCCTGCCGTCAGCGTTTTGTCTGAACGGGTATTTAGTGCCGCTGGGGGCATACATTACTGATAAGCGTATCTGCCTGTCAACTGACAATGCTGACAGGCTGACGCTTATCAAAATGAACAAGGCCTGGATTGCCCCTGACTTCTCTACTGCACCAGAGGGAAAGCGGCTTAACATGAAGCAACCTTAAATCTGGCTTATAGGGTGTATTGAATAAACTGTATTATCATGAACCCCTTCCTCTTCTCGTCCTCTTCTTCCATCATATAAAACTGCTTATTAGGCTGCCCACGAAGTCCACCAGCTGGGCCTGCCACCCTAATTTTTTAGCTGATCAGCTCACCAGCTGGGCCTCAACCATAATGTTTTACACGCTCAGCTCTGCTACATGTCACCTCTAATGTTTCAGACGTTCAGCTAAGCGGCATCTCAAAAATAATTTTAACACTCAGCTCTGCTACATGTCACTTCTAATGTTTCAGACGTTCAGCTAAGCGGCATGTGTCCCTTAAATTTTTTTGGCGTCGGCTCGGCAGCTGCATGTGTTCCTTAAATTTTTATTTCAGTCAGCTCAGCAGCAGAGTGTCACTCTTAAATTTTTGGGACGGTCCTGCGCAGCATCAGCATGTCACCCCTGAACTTTTTTTTGTAATAATAAAACTGAAAAGTTGGGCGTGCAAAATTATTTGGCCCATTTACTTTCAGTTCAGAAAACTCACTCCAGAAGTTCATTGAGGACCTCTGAATGATCCCAATGTTGTCCTAAATGACTGATGAAGATAAATACAATCCACCTGTGTGTAATCAAGTCTCCGTATAAATGCACCTGCTCTGATAGTCTCAGGGTTCTGTTTAAAGCACAGAGAGCATCATGAAGACCAAGGAACACACCAGGCAGGTCTGATACTGTTGTGGAGAAGTTTAAGCCGGATTTGGATACTAAAAGAATTACCCAAGCTTTAAACATCCCAAGGAGCACTGTGCAAGCGATCATATTGAAATGGAAGGAGTATCAGACCACTGCAAATCTACAAGACCCAGCCATCCCTCTAAGCTTTCATCTCAAACAAGGAGAAGACTGATCAGAGATGCAGCCAGAGGCCCATGATCACTCTGGATGAACTGCAGAGATCTATAGCTGAGGTGGGAGAGTCTGTCCATAGGACAACAATCAGTCCAACACTTCACAAATCTGGCCTTATGGAAGAGTGGCAAGAAGAAAGCCATTTCTTAAAGATATCCATAAAAAGTCTTGTTTACAGTTTGCCACAAGCCACCTGGGAGACACACCAAACATGTGGAAGAAGGTGCTCTGGTCAGATTAAACCAAAATCGAACTTTTTGGAAACAATGCAAAACAATATGTTTGGCATAAAAGCAACACAGCTCATCACCCTGAACACACCATCCCCACTGTCAAACATGGTGGTGGCAGCATCATGGTTTGGGCCTGCTTTTCATCAGCAGGGACAGGGAAGATGGTTAAAACTCATGGGAAGATGGATGGAGCCAAATACAGGACCATTCTGGATGTAAACCTGTTGGAGTCTATATTGAGTTTATCTTCCAACAAGAGAATGATCCCAAACATAAAGCAAAATCTACAATGGAATGGTTCAAAAATAAACATATCCAGGTCTTAGAATGGCCAAGTCCAGACCTGAATCCAATTGAGAATATGTGGAAAGAGCTGAAAACTGCTGTTCACAAACGCTCTCCATCCAACCTCAAAGAGCTCGAGCTGTTTTGCAAGGAAGAATGGGCAAGAATTTCAGTCTCTAGATGTGCAAAACTGATAGAGACATACCCCAAGCGACTTGCAGCTGTAATCGCAGCAAAAGGTGGCGCAACAAAGTATTAATGCAAGGGGGCCGAATAATTTTGCACGCCCCACTTTTCAGTTTTATTATTACAAAAAAAGTTTAAATGATCCAATAAATTTCGTTCCACTTAACAATTGTGACCCACTTGTTGATTCTGCACCAAAAAATTAAAATGTTATATATTTTTGTTTGAAGCCTGAAATGTGGCAAAAGGTTGAAAAGTTCCAGGGGGCCGAATACTTTCGCAAGCCACTGTATCTAGAAACAAATTAGTAGCTTTCTGGCGCTTAAAGGATGTGGATACCTTTGGGGGGTATTATTGCATTCTATTTGTCTTGGGTAAAATCATAATACATAATTACATATTTTCAACAGTTTGACTTCATTGCACCTGCAGACTGATGCTTCTCCTTTTCAGTGAATCCATCAGAAATCTGCTTTGATGGTTGATCTGCAGCCCTTATCTCTAGTTCCTTAATAGCTCATAAACACTCATTTAAATTAAACTGTGATTAAACTGAGAAGTGTTTAATTTCAATGAGTGTTTATGAGCTATCAGGGAACTAGAGTTAAGCTCTGCAGGTCAACCATCAGCTCTCTAATGGTTTGCACTGAAACTGAAGTCTACAGAAGACAAACTAGTGGAAAAATGATTTATTAGGTGTCCCTAGCATTTAAAGAGTAACTTCCAGTTTTTTTTTAATAACTGTTTCATTGCTGCTGTTACTTCTGAGGGAGAGAGAAAGAGGAGCAGAATATCCTCTCCTATGTGTGCTTTGTATAGAGGAGACATCATAGCAGTTAGTCACTACCCACTCTAGAGGTGGGCTCAGGAAAAACTGAAATCTAGTCTGTAAAAGAGAACACAGGTGATAGATGCATGATACAAGTCTTGCAACAGTACAATATCATGTTATTCCTCATGTACACACAACAGCTTATTCTGAAAAGTCACCTAAAACAACAGCTACACCTTAAATATTGATGACCAATCCTTAGAATAGCTTATCAATGTAAGATCAGTGGGGGTCTCAGTCCCAGCACCCAACCAATCAGTTGATAGAAAACAACTGCTTCACAAAGGCTCTAGCACAACACCATATACTGTGTAATGGTTGAGAAATTTAATACAAGCTCAGTCCCATTCAAATTTTCATCAATATTTAAATGGGGTTGTCCTACAAAAATACTGTACAGTTTTCAAACCAGCACCTGGATCTGAATACTTTTGTAATTTAATGTGTAATAAAAAATGCATTATAGCTAATGAGTTATTCAATTAAATCTATCTGTATAGCACCACCTGCTGTTTGCTCTTGTTCTAATTCCTCTGTCCCGCTCACTGAGACGGAAGCACATGCTCAGTTCTATCCTTCAACTGCCAATGGCTCTCTAAGCTGACGGGTAGAAATAAATGTATCAGAACAATTGGAGCAATGAATGGGTATATCTCTGGATCCATGTGAGGCATAGGGCTGGTTCTAGCTTTTATAGAAGTTGTCAAGTGCTAGGTTATGTATGATTTTAATTTTTTACATTATTCATAGGATAATCCCTTTAAATTTCAGAAAACTTTTTAAAATGGAAAAAAACGGCCTTGAGTTGGAAAAGAATTTTAATGTATATTTTCCACATGACCTAGCAGGAGCCCCTTAAATTACCTTTTTCTGAGTAGGTAAAAAGCAAGATCGTTAATGTATTAAAAAAAACAATATTTATAAAAAAAATAACTATTGTATATACTATTAACTAAAACTAACTAAATAACTATTATATATAACTATATTTATAGTTATATATAAAAAAAAAAAAAAGCAGTGCAGCCAATATTTTCATGCTTACTATAGCCTTATTCATAAACCAAAAAAAAACCTCTACCTATTAAAACATAGCATTTAATGAAATCGATAATAAAAATGCACAAATGTGGATGGAGATAATCTCTACTTGAGAAAACTGGCAGATTGAGGGAGTATAGGCGAGGACCAACAGGACAGAAAAGACAACACAGCACTGACCCTAAAAAGGCCCTTTTTATGGCTGTGCCCAGGGGAACACCCTGATGGTGGGTGGCCCCTGTCCTCGTACCTAGGCCTAACTACCCCTGAATTTCCCTCACAACATATACATACAAAACAGAATACATAAACAAAAACATGCAAAAACAGTCCCAAGATGTCACAGTATCCCGACACGTTTCCCCACACTTGGTTCCTCAGGGGACAGATATATAGGGACAGTTCAATGAAGACAGATACACCAAACAAAAACACAAAACACTACACATCTATTAAAGCGCCTGGGAACGAATAATAGATATGATAATTACAATACCATGCAAAGGTTGCCTAGACTACATGTTAATTGTTAGAAGATATCATAGTGCCAATAGTACACAAAAAATCTCCCACCGATACTAACTATACATAGGAGGTCAACACAAAACGTATCCAGATAATTACCTTGGTATGTATGCGTACGTTAACACGTGCATTTGTTCATATTCACACAATGCGTGCGTAATATAAAAATACAAAAACCCTGTACATTAGCACATGCATTTGTTCATATTCACACAATGCATACGTAGTAAACATATCAACCATAAATGCCCAATATACACCCTGCCTCTGGTGTTTGTGGCTGGTGTGTATTATCAGGAAATTTATATATATTTCAATTTATATGTTCACACAATACTTAACATGCTACTAAGGAGGCGTGTATTCACACATATGTACACCCTGTCTCTTTGATGTTTATGGCTGGTGTGTACATTACTTAGGCAATCTGTGTATGTTCACATGCTCACCATATTTAGCACGCTAATAGAGATACATATATTTGCACGCGTGTATGATAACACTCGTTCAAAATCTACATACGCTTTACTACACAATTAAATAAATCAAACTACATGTAGTCAAACATAATGACAGATAACATCATTGCTGATATTGTTGGTCCAGATGGACCACTTACGTAACCCAAGCACTTGTGGTGTGCTGCAAAGATTCTATCAGCCAAAGTGAGGGTCAAAGGAAGCACCATTTTAAAACCGTTTGGGGTGGAGCCTCCAATCCATTAATGCATACCAGCTTGGTGGAATGTACCATGTGACCGGAAGTGCATGCATTCCATTATGTGTTCCAAATACAGGAAATCGCATGTTTGAGTTCCACCATGCATTCCAAATACAGGAAGTCACATGTTTGCATTCCACCATGCATTCCAAATACAGGAAGTCGCATTTTTGCATTCCACCATGCATTCCAAATACAGGAAGTCACATGTTTTCATTCCAAATACAGGAAGTCATATGTTTTGCAATGCCAGGAAGTGCAATAAAATGAACTCCAGCACTCCTGGGCAGGAAACAAATGGTGAAACGTTACTCTATACCTATAAAACAAGGGAGAATATACCTGCTGGTCTAATTCATTACGCGGTTTAAAGAATTAGGTATCAAAAACCACCCCAATACATATCAGAAAATAAAGATATATATAAATCCTGCCCACAGTGGATAAATGTGAGCCAGTATGTTTATATAATGACGCTTCCCGCGTCAATGAAATAGCCAATTTCTACTCCGGAGGGAGGCGAGATGGAAGGAAAGAAAAAATGAATTCAAATGAAACAAGTAAACGTCAGTCTTTCATTAAGACCTAGGGGTGAAGGGATTTAAATCGGTAAATCCATTCGGATTCTTTTTGTAGAATTCGCCGATCCCAGTCACCCCCCCTAATTGGCATAGGTACCAGTTGAAGTGCTGAAAAAAATTAAGGCTTTAGGATCACCGTTATGAAATTCCAGGACATGGTCAGCCAGCGGAGTATGATTTTTCTTCCTTACATCGTTAACATGTTCGAGAATTCGTCGCCGTAGTTCCCTGTATGTTTTCCCTATGTAGTCTTTCGGACAGCTACACTGGCACAAATAGATGACTCCCTTACTTCGATAGTTGATGAAATCTCGAATGTAATAAGAAGACCCGGTAGCTGAACATGTGATGGTCCTTCCATTTCTCACGTATTGGCATGCTTGACAACGACCACATCTAAAGATGCCCATTGGTTTCCGTTCAAGCCAAGTTCCTGGTGCATCTGGCGACGATAGTGGCTATGTACTAGCCTATCACCCAAACTACGTCCCCTTCTATATGTAATGCTAGGATGTTCCAAAAGGGTATCCCTAAGATCAGGATCAGACATCAGGATGGGCCAATAGCGTGTCAAAATTTCCTTAATCTTTTTACTCGCAGTATCATATGTAGATATTATCCTAGTGAGGTTATTAGACCCGTCTTGTTTCTTCGGGACTAATAGGTCATTTCTATCACAGGACTTTGCATGCTGAAAGGCTTTGATAATACTTGGGGAGGATATCCCCTCGTGAAAAGTCTTTTTTGTAGTTTTCTCGATTCTAAGTAGAAACTCTCCAACTCGGAACAATTGCGTCGAACCCTGATGTACTGACCCTTAGGGATACCCCTTTTCTGGGGTGTGGGGTGATAGCTATACCAGCGGAGAAGGTTATTCGTAGCAGTCGATTTCCTAAACAGTGTGGTCGAGAATCTATCATGTTCCTTTGACACTAGGACATCCAAAAATATTAATCGAGTGTTATGAATCTCAAACATGAAGGATAATCCTATCTGATTATCGTTTAATAATTGAATAAAGTTCTCAAATTCAGAACACGTACCATTCCACAGTAGGAAAACGTCATCAATAAATCTAGTCCAAAAGACTATCT